>CM044002.1:75542164-75549664 GCA_024085815.1 Flaveria linearis | reverse complement strand
ACAGGGTTTTGCATGTATGGAAAGGAGTGAACGATTGAGTGGGGGACTGGTTTTTGGGGTTTCACAAATTGCATTGGGTTGGGGGTTGAGGCGGCCATGCAGATTGTATATCTTTATTTATTTTATTGGTATTATACTATTATATTATTGTTTTTACTATTGTTATTGTTATTGAGTTGTTCTACATGGATGTGGATGGGCATATTCTACCCGAATTTATTCAAGTGTTGAAACACTTTATTTGATTCTACTTATCATTCGAACGATTGTTTCTATATAGGAATAGGTTCCCACATTGTTAAATATCCATAATAGATGTAAGGTAAGTGTGGAAAAATAATCAGGAGTGGAATATATACATGAATACATAGGTAAAATTCCAGGCGCATTACCACTGTTTGGGCGTATGACAACTGTGCAGGCGTAAGACACTGTGCGGTCGTAAGACAACTGTTCAGGAGCATGAAAACTGTGCGGGCGTATTAGGGCTGCTGAAACGCCCAAGACTTAGTCGCGGGGGCATTTTTCCAGGCTCGTAAGCACTGTTCGGGCTCATGAGTACTATTCAGGCGCATGACTAAGAAAATTCCACTTAGATATTTTGCATACTCCTTGTCTCATCTTGAGGTCGGGGAGGGGTTGTTACATTCTCCCACCGTTTGGGAAATTTCGCCCTGAATTTGTTTTTTTTTGTTAAGTCTCTGAACGGTTGGGTTTGAAGAGGTATGGATATTCACTTCTCATCTCATCTTCCCGCTCCCATGTAAACTCAGGTCCTCGTTTAGAGTTCCAACGTACTTTCACCATTGGTATACAACTTCGCCTAAGTTTTTGGACCAATCTATCAGTAATCTCTATGGGTTCCTCAACAAAGTTCAATTTGCCATTTATTCTTGCTTCTTTCAATGGCAATTCCAAGGTTTTGTCAACCAGACACTTCTTCAAATTTGACACATGGAAAGTGTTATGTATGTAGCTCAGCTCCTCAGGTAGACTGAGCTGGTATGCTACCGGACCAACTCTTGCCAGTATTTCAAATGGTCTAATATACCTTGGGCTTAGCTTGCCCTTCTTGCCAAATCTCACAGCTCCTTTCCATGGTGCGACCTTCAACATTACTTTATCACCTACTTGAAATTCAAGAGGTTTTCGTCTCCTGTCAGCATACTTCTTTTGACGGTCTCTGGCTGTTTTCAGTCGTTCCTTAATCCTTGCTATTTTCTCAGTGGTCTCCATCATAATATCGGGTCCCATCACTTTAATCTTGCAATGAGCCGGAGAAGAAGGGCGATACGCATAATGTGAAGAATTATGCTGACAGGAGACGAAAACTCTTCTCCGGCTCATTGCAAGATTAAAGTGTCTCCTCTTAGCTCCGACGCTATCTTCAAGCAGGTTTTGCTTTGCTTTGCTTTAATATCACATGTATTTGTTTATTTGTTGTTTACTTGTCAATAATTACTCTTCAACTCGGTCTCTGGTGTTTATTTTTGCAGTTCAATAGCTAATTCTAGATACAGTTAGTTAAGAATGAGAATAAGTGATATTCGGTAAATCTGATATGATTTATCTTGATTTTTTTTAGAACTACAAAATGCTTATACTTTGAGAGAGTAACAATTTCTTTATGAAATAGAACTGAAAAGAATGGAAGAGTAACAACTGAAACCTTACTTTGAGAGAGTAACAATTTGTTTTCATTATTGTATTCTTACTTCTTATCATTTGATTCCATTTTCATTATTGTTCTTACGTATTTATCATTCAAGACATGTAAGTGGAATGGTTAATTAGAACCGTTGGCAGAGTCATGCAGGCCTCTTTAACCTTTGCATAGTTGTGCTTGTTGCTGTAAATGGTAGGCTCATTATTGAGAATATGATGAAGGTAAGCCCTATGCTATCTTAGTGATTGGATTGTATCAGCTTATAATATTCTATGAATCATTAATATTAGTGCTAACATTATTCAGATTTCATTTGCAGTATGGATTATTAATCAATTCCAATTTTTGGTTCAGTTCCAGATCATTAAGAGATTGGCCTCTTCTGATGTGCTAGTAATATTCTTTTTTTGTCTTTCTTGTTAATTTAGAGCTGTATAATACATAATCACTTCATTCAGTAAAAAGTATAGTTGAAATGGAAGTGTTGATTTATGATTTAACAGTGCCTTGAGATTTCTGTTCTTCATTTTGGAAATTAATAAGCTTAATGTTTTAGTTACAAACTCTACTAAGACATTTTTCTACCAGGTCTCTCCACTATAGAGTCTAAATTAGTAACCTATCCTTTTAGGACTAATGCAAGATTACATTTAGATTTATGTTCTAGGTTTTACTAGCGTAAAGATGTTAAATTGGGTGGGTCGGGTGAGTTGGGTTGCACTGACCAGCTAAAATTTCTTGTATCTTATTATTATATTTTATATAGATAATTAGTGTTGTAAAATTATCATCAGAGAGTAAATTTGTAATGAAGGTTTTTATATGTCCGTATGGTACCACTGGTTATTTTTGAACCCTTTCAACTAAATTTTTTCCCAAGTTTAAAGATATCAACCCTTTAGCATCAAAATAAAAACCAAGTTGATCTTTCCTTGGATAACGGATTGAAATCCCACCCCTGCTATTATTACAATTAGTTGTACATTAAAAGAATAATTTTTGGGTTATGGAAACACAATCGAAGCTGAGAGCTTATAAATGCAAAGGCGTGAACTATTTTCATGTGGTCGTTAAATTTTGTGCAGTGCATAAAGTATTAATTATTTCTGGTTATGAAATCCAACAATTGAAGTTGAGACCTTATTTATGCATGACATGATCTATTCTCATGTGGTTGAATAAAATTGGGCAGGTTTGGTTCAACTGTTCTATCTGGTGTTTCATTGATGCTGTTTGCTTGCATCAATTGGTTAAAGTTGGTATCTTTTGTGCACATAATTATGACATGCGGTCCCTTGTGAAGTCATCTGATAAGGTAATTTTATCAAAAATCTAAAATTGTATTATATGGGATCTTTTTTAATGTATTTGCATATTATATTGTCAGGGAGAAACGGACTCCAGATCTTCAAATATTGAGTTGTTTTATGATGTTGACTTTAAAGCTTGATTTATTTCATGTTTGCTCCTACTTTGTGTACCAGGTATAAAGCACTCGGGCCTTCATTACTCTACAATTGGTTAATTTTTCTTTTTTACATTAACGCACATATATTAGGGATTTTCATAAACCGCTGAGCTGATCTTCAAGCCAAAGAAAATCAGGCAGTCCAAACGGTTTGAGATTTATACAGTCCGGTCCATGGTTTATGGTTTGAAAAACAATGTTTAAAGGTACAGCCAGTAGTTTGCAACTTGGAACCGGGCATTTAAGACTGTATTGTTTTTTTCATTTTAAAATATGCACACATGTATACATATTATATTCATTAACCATCTTTATTAAATTTAAGTTTTTAATAAAGCTAATGATCTTTGAAAAAAAAACCACCGTTTTGGCAGTCCTGCCTACCCGTTGTTAACCTTTCAAACCAAATACACATATGGAAACAAAAAGGCTCTTTCAAGTTTTGAATATTTAGAAGATGTTCAAATAAGTAATAGAATGAAATAACTTTCATATATTGCAGAAATATAAACACAAAACAAGTAATCTGAATAAAATAGTTTTGCATTATTACTGTATACTGTAAAAAGACACCTTATGCAAAAAATTTATTTTATGAAAAGTAGTGTTGCAGGCATCTGTGCTGAAAAGCATTGGCTTTTCTTGTTTACTTTACCATATATAATCAAATCAACTTTTGCTTTCTTATGTTTTAAAATAACTAAAATATGTATTTTCAACTTTGTTGATTCATGGAACTACAATTATTCTCATATATGTTAAGTTAGTTTAAATAATCAAGAATGAAAGGTGAAACATATAGAATAAACCTTGTGAATTCATTTTAATCCATGCAAATACAATATAGTAATCTCCGGAAGGATATCAGACCGTTTGTTTATTTATTATAAAAACTTAATTTGATGGTACATAAGAACGTGGGTCAAAATAGATGCATTTTATTATCAAAATTATATTTAAAGTTGTAATCATATTCGCCATGAAAGATTTTAGTCAACCAATCTGACATTACCACCACCCGTTTTGCAACATCTACCATTAATATGATAGAGCAACTTTCAAGATCTTGCTATGTTCGGTAAGAGATAAAAAAAATACAATATAAAATTGCTAATATCTTTTTTGATATCCATGTATGCGTTTATGAAATTTGAGATTTTTCCTGGTCTCTCCATTTGAATCTTTAATTAAGCATGCTAATTTCGACCTGTACCATATAGTAAATTGTTAGCAAGTAGTAAATTAACATTAGCGACAATGATACTTTTGGTCTAAAGGTCTAAGGTCAAAACGGGAGGTTGGAAGCTTTGATTCTTTTGAAGATAATGGGTTCAATCCTTGGTGCGAACAAATAATTATTAATTTTTCTAGTAACTTACTAACATCTAACTTGTTTAAGAAAAGAAGTAGAACATTAGCATTATGTTGGTCTTTTGAATAAAATGAGTATTGCTTTGAAAATTATCGTCGTCGCTGCTCGCATCGCGCAGGTCTTTTACTAGTGTATCTATGTATGTATGTATGTTGTATGTATTTATGTATGTATGTATGTATGTATTTATGTATGTATGTATGTATGTATCTATGTATCTATATATATCTATATATATGATATATATGTATACATATATATCTATACTATATTAATATAATGTAGGAAGGACAATAATGTCTTTTTACCAAATTTTAAGAGTTTAAGAGTTTTTATATCTAAAGCATAAGGTACCATCATTCAATGCTTTCAAACTATAAAATCAAATATCCCGCCTAAATCACCACCATATCCCTATCTACAATTTGCATGTTCATTTCTCACAATCACCAAATTCCAAAAAGAGAGCAGGAGAAAAGGGGAAGCCCGTCAATCACTGACAGTCTTCCACGCTGATTCCCGGCAGAAAACGGCGGTGTGGTAGTTCGATTTTGTGGTGTTAGCGGTAATAACCGCTTCCTACATGACCCTAACCACCTTAACATGTGGTCTGACCTAACCGTGTTTCTGATGGCGGTGACACAATAGCGATGGCGGAGGTTGTGGTGTAAACCACAAACCCAAACCATAGAGTGTAAGGCTCCGTTCCCAGGCACCTCACAGTTGGTCATTCACAGCAGTAATTACAGTAAACATTATAGGTTTACGAATTTAAGCAGCGGAATTAATTAACAAAAGCCATTCATTCATTATAAACATTGTTGCTAAGCAATACACCTTGGTTTAATCAGATTACAAAAGAATGGTTTGACTGCATTACAAAACAACAGTGATATCTATGGAGAATGAATGTCAGTCTTGCCCCACCGAGTAGCCATCCCATGTGCTATCCTCAGCAATGTCTTACTTGTCAACTGGAAAATACATAAAAGTCAATGTGCTGAGTGAGTTCTAGTTTTTATAAATAAAAACTTCTCTTTTCATTCAAAACCGTTCTTTACTTTCATATGTGATCACACATCGTGCGTACACTTAGGTAATAACATCATTATCTTCATCATCGTTCATTTCATACTTTTATCATTATCTTTCCGAGTCTGTTGCGACAACAAGGCCGCTCACCTCATTGCAATCTCAAAGATTGCATGCTAACCGAGTCTGTTGCAACAACAAGGTTGCTCACCTCATTTATCAATCTAACGATTATAGTCATAAACATACCACGTAAAGTACATAATGTTTCACTTTGTTAATTATAATACTTTACATTATAGTCATAAACATACCACGTAAAGTTACATAATGTAAGACAAACATAATAATAATAATAATAATAATAATATAATAATAATAATAATAATAATAATAATATAATAATAATAGTATAATAATAATAATAATAATAACAAAAATAATCGAATTAATAATAATAATAATAATAACTGTGATAATAATAAAAAGGGGTCATAATGACAATCAAGCATAATCATGTGCATTAAATAAACCCTAGTCAACATCGATTCAAAAACCCTAAATGGACAGACTCCCACGAAAATTCTGCATTTAATTCTAAGTGTTGGGGCGCATCAACACTATTTAGGCGCATGAGCCCTGTCTGGGCGCATTTCAACTATGCAGGCGCCTCATCCCAATACTTCAAAATTCTAACACTTAGGCACATGGGAAGTCCAGGCGCATGGGCACTGTTAGGGCACATCATCTCAATACTTAGGCGTTTTTAGCAAAAACATAGGGCATGAACTACTATTCAGGCGCATCAACATGCACTTAGTATTCTATGAAATTTCTAGGGGTAGGAGAGTACTGTTTAGGTGCAATCCCATACTTAGTTTTCTAAGTCATAATTTCAGGCACATGGGAGCTATTTGAGCGCATGGCCCTGCTAAATCTTTTCTAAGGCATTAATCTAGACGCATGAACCCTGTTTGGGCATATGAACACCCAACCTATAAGTTTCTAACATATTTTCAGTCAAAGCTACATTTTAAACATGTTCTGAGCCTAGTTCTTGCATTATACGTAACAGAAAACCAAAAACATCACCATAACATTAATCACCCAAAAAAACATACCCACACATACACATACACATGAACATACGGGTAACATACCCACTTTTATAAAACCATACATACATGTATTTCCAGCCCCAAAATCAGTTAAAACATGTAAAAAGGGGGTTCTAGAAACACCTTGGTTGTTTTCGGGTTGATACCCTTCCTTGAACTTCCCAGGCGTTCCTAACACCTAAAAACACACACATATACAACCCGAGCACACAATCACATTTATAAGCACATAAACGGGTCTAGAATCGTCTAAAGCATCAGAAATTCTAGAATTCTTACCAGAACTTCGAACTTCTTATTTCTTCTAAAGTTCCCGAGAACTTCTGCTCTTTCTTCTTTTTCTCTCTAAATATCCGAATGAAAAGTGTTTTGCAGACCAAATGGGCGGCCCATACCACCTTTATTCCCCACTTTTATTCCTTTTTGTCTTTTGACACTTTTACCCCTCAACTTTGGGTTACATTATATTTCTCCTCTTATTCGCGTTTATTCTTTCTTGTTGTCTGTAAAATATATCGGGTGGTACAAGTCCACCCCCCTTATATAGGTTTCGTCCCCGAAACCTGTTATCCTCAAACAGATGAGCGTAATGCTGCCTCATCTCTTCTCAGTCTCCCACATAGACTCGGACCCCTTTCTGTGCTTCCACTGTACACGCACCAGAGGAACACTTTATTCCTTAACCTCTTCTTCTTACGATCAATGATTGCCACTGACTGCTCTACGTAATTGAGCCGTTCATCCACTTCGTTGTCCTCCAGGGTATAATCATATCCTCGTGCTAAACACTTCCGTAGATGAGATACATGGAATGTTGGGTGAATTCCACTTAACTCATCCGGTA
>CM044002.1:75527469-75542064 GCA_024085815.1 Flaveria linearis | reverse complement strand
CGAATAGGCCCAGTCGTATCTGATATGGGCTGAGGCCTATTGATGTGCTCCAAATTACACATATAACACTATCAAAAGCACATCATTTTTCCTTGATTCCTCCCGAAATATGGTGATTATGTACTTAAAATCTTTTAATTGTGTTTTCAGGTGTTGTGAAGGGCAAGATGGACAAAAGGAGCATAATGGACAAGAAATTGAAGAAATCCAGCTTAAAGCTCCAAGCAGGGGGCCATGCCTCATTAAGCACGCCCCCATGCCTTGCCTGAAACACGCCCCCGTGCTAATTTGACACCCCCCGTGTTTGGACATCTGACAGGACAAAGTACTGTCCCCCAAAAGTGATCACGGGGCCGTGCCCCATATGGACACGGGGCCGTGATCCCCCTTTCACGGGGCCGTGCCTATTTTGTCACGGGGTCGTGCCCCGACAGCTCCTGCACGTACGAACCGACCAACTTTCGTAAGCATTGTACTAGCACGGGGCCGTGCCTTTTTGTCACGGGGCCGTGCTTAAGCACTCCGGAAGCCTATAAATAGAGGTCCAAGCTCTTCATTTTCTAAGCTTTTGGTGAAGTGACACTCTGCAGAATTCTCTCGGGAATCACACTTTGAAGATCATTTGGAGGCTCGGGAGGTGTATACAACACTTGGAAGAAGCTCGGGATTGTCTAAACACCATCCTTGTGGATCATTGGTTTGATTGTTCTATTTTATCAATGAATCCATATCTATCTTCTATGTTGTTTGTTACATTACAGCTCGTCATGAGCTAAACTCATATTATCATCCTACTTGGATGAAACTTATGTAATTTGTGATGAATTAATGTGTGATAAATATTGTGTTAATGTTATGGTGGTCTTGGGAAAACTTTCGATGGGTAGCACCTACATTTGAACGGGGGTTATAAGTTTATGGTTTGTAATTGTGATTGTCATACACGGTTGAAAAACGTATGATCAACTTTTATTCATAACAACTATGGCTAATTAACTAGAGATGGTTATTAGAAATCATAAGATCTTAACTTTCTGATCATTTACGGGTTCCCTTTTATTAGTCTGAGAAATCTACAGTAATTGTTATGGTTTTCTAAAATTAATGGTATGTTAGAATAGAACTTGATCAACTCTTTTCTTACATTAAGTTATGTTTTCAGAAATCGTATGTCGAAAAGGACACAAAGATTTACCTACATCACTAGGGCCTTGACCTAAGCAGTAAATCTCAGCCTGTGTTTGTCTTGGTCACTACGGAGCGGATAGACGAGAAATCGCGCCAGCTCATCTTTATAAACGTTAACACAATTACTTTAATCAATATCTTTAATCACACCACCACTTCATCACAATTACATAAGTGTAGTCCAAGTTAGGATGATAGCCTTTATCCCTTGATTCTAAATCCAAAAGTTTCAACTTGTTTTACTTTATTTCTTATTTTTATCGTTAGTTTAAAACCCTAATTTATATCAAGTCAATCATCATTCTCTTAAACAAAAATCGATAGTCAATTACAAGGATTGTTGAGTAGTCTTAGTGTGTCCACGGATTGATACTCGGTTCTTACCATCACTATATTACCTCACGATAGGTGCACTTGCCTTTTGTGTGTGTAGTTAGTAATAGTACAACCATTTAAAACTGAATCTGTGCGAAAATTCTTTATCAATATATATATACTTTCACACCGCATCAAGTTTTTGGCGCCGTTGCCGGGGACACACGGCAAGTTTGAAAGACAATCTAAATTTTTGACTGTCCTGTTTATATCTTGTTAATATTTTTGTTCAATTCATTTTGATTTTTATAGTTAGTTTACCTTAGTTAGTTTAGTTACAATTGCCTGATTCATTTTTGCCTTAGATAGTTTATGCTTCCTTAGGTTAGTGTATCCGACTCGTCTAGTCCTGAACTTGTTTCACCTCTTTCGGAACCTGAACGACTTTTCGAAAAGGATACGTGAAAGACCGCAACAAGCAGCAACAATCATCGAAGAAGACATCTCAGAAGATACACCATCGGGGAGACATGGCTAATCAAGATGAGGAAATGAAGATGACGCACTATGCCACACCATCAATCGACGGTTATGAGTCTAGTGTTGTCCAACCAGCAATAGCGGCCAACAATTTCGAGATTAAGTCTAGTATTATTCAACTCGTAGAAAACTCTGTTCAGTTTCACTGATTGCAAGACGAAGACCCTAACGCTCACATCTCACGATTCCTTCGTATGTGCAATTTTCAAAATCAACAACTGTTCAGACGATGCTATTGACTACGACTTTTTCCATTTCCATTCGCGTCCGAGCCATCGACTGGCTCGATTCACTTCCGCCTGGTTCCATCACCACATGGGCGGAAATGGCTGAACAATTCCTGGTGAAATACTTTCCACCCGATCGCACTGCCAAATTGAGAAGCAGCATCACAAGCTTTCGCCAAGACGATGATGAACATTACACGCAGCATGGGAGAGATATAAAGGTCTCCTTCGGAGATGCCACATCACGGACCGATCTGTGGCTGCAGTGTCAAACCTTTTATGATGCAATCAGCGGAGCACACAAACAAGCGTAGACAAAGTGCGGGAGGAGATTTCGGAAGTGTCACACCAACAGAAGCATACCAAGCCCTAGAGAAAGCAGCTAAGAAGAGTTTTGCTTACAATCCCTTGAGAAAAAAATCACTCTAGAGGAATTCATCAAGTAGATTCTGAAACACTGATCACAGCCCAGTTAGAATCCTTAACCAACGATTCGAACAATTGCAAGCTGAACTTAAAAAGACTCCAACACGATGCAACACATGTGGAAGCTCACACAAGACCAATGAATGCCCGCAAGGCATTATGATGATGGAAGATGTTGACTAGTAGGAGGCCCAAAACAACGCATATAGCAACAACTCAAATTGAGGAGCAATCCGAATTACAGAGAAGCCGGTAACAGCCAACCATCAAGATTCAACCGTAGGCCACCTTACCAGCAATAGAAACCACCATATCAAGGTCCAAGCAGTAGTAATCAAGACCGTGGAGCATCATCAATGGAAGATTTACTACAGCAATTGTGTTAACCACACAAGCCACAGATGAGTACATCGGAAATCTGATCAAAGAAACGAGGAAAGGTTCCAAAGAAACGAAGCTGAAATCAAAAGCAACAAAGCATCATTGCAAACCATTGAAAACCAGGTGGGACAGATAGCACAACAAAATCTGTGAGACCCCAAGGTACTTTGCCCAGCAATACTGTAGCAAACCCTAATGCTCAAGTCAAGCCATCACCACAAGGAGTGGCAAAACCACTCAAGGTGATGCACCTGTATTACAGCCCATCCTTGAAGAAATAGAACTCGAGACACCACGTAATACAAGTGACAAGCAAAAGCAACCTGTCATTGTTGAAGAACCAGCCAAGAAATACGTACCACCACACTTATGTTCCACCACTCCATATCCCGGTCGTCTGAGACAACAACGAATGGAGGCACAATATGGCAAATTTCTGGGATTGTTCAAGCACTCCATATTAACTCTGCCATTGTGGAAGCCTTAGCCCAAATGCCAATTATGCTAAGTTTTTAAAAGGTGTATTGTCAAACAAGAAGAAACTGGAAGAGTTATCACATGTAGTTTTGAATGAGGAATGCTCAGCAGTTCTTCAAAAACAAACTACCTCAAAAGATGACTGATCCAGGGAGTTTTACTACCTTGCCTAATAGGAAATCTTCTGTCAGCAACGCGTTAGCCGATTTAGGTGCTAGTATTAACCTCATGCCCTATGCAGTTTTTGAAAAACTAAACTTAGGTGAGCCTAGACCTACTCGTATGAGCATCCAATTAGCTGCCGTTCTGTCAAATATCCGAGGGCATGTTGAAAATCTCTTAGTTAAAATCGACAAGTTTGTATTTCCCGTTGATTTTGTGATCCTCGACATGGATGAGGATAAGAATGTTCCTCTCATCTTAGGTCGACCTTTCTTAGCAACCGCTCGAGCCCTCATTGATGTTTGCACCGGCAAACTCACACTCCGAGTGGATGAGAAGGAAGTGACATTCGACATAGGACAATCCATGAACATCCTCAACATCATGACGATTCACTCTATTACATTGATGTTTGCGACTCAATCATAAGCTGTCATCTGAAGAACACTAGTCAAATTGAAGCCTGCGATACTCAATTAATAGAAATCCAAACCACTGAACCCGTCTGTGAGCACCAAATCATCCAAGAACTCGAAGTTGACGAAACATCATCTTGTCAAGAAGCATTTGAGATCATCGATCAAGAATTAGAACCTAAAGCCAAACCTTCTATCGAAGACCCTCCGGCCTTAGAACTCAAAGAACTTCCATCTCATCTCGAATATGCTTTTCTTGAAAATACCTCTCAGCTTCCTGTCATAATCTCATCGCCCTATCAAAAGAAGAGAAGAATAAATTGCTCAATGTGCTGAAAAGCACATAAACGAGCAATTGCATGGAAAATCATGGACATCAAGGGAATCAATCCATCCTTTTGCACTCACAAATATTGATGGAGGAGGACTCAAATCCGTCATTCAACCTCAAAGACGTTTAAATCCGAGCATGCAAGAGGTGGTGAAGAAAGAAGTAATCAAACTGCTAGATGCCGGTTTGATTTACCCTATTTCTGATTCGCCTTGGGTCAGTCCCGTCCAAGTGTTCCAAAGAAAGGAGGAATGACTGTGGTAACTAACGAAAAGAATGAGCTTATTCCAACTCGTACGGTTACAGGTTGGAGAGTGCATCGATTATCGCAAACTCAATGACGCCACAAGAAAGGATCACTTTCCTTTACCTTTCATTGACCAATGCTCGAGAGACTCTCTGGAAAATGTTCTATTGTTTCCTCGACGGTTTCTCAGGGTACTTTCAAATTCCCATTGCCCCGAAGATCAAGGAGAAACGACATTCACCTGTCCATATGGCACTTTGCGTATCGACGAATGCCGTTTGGATTGTGTAATGCTCCTGCTACATTTCAAAGATGCATGGTAGCATTTTTCATGACATGATTGAACACTCAATGGAAGTTTTCATGGATGACTTCTCAGTCTTTGGAAACTCATTCGAACAATGTCTTGAAAATCTGGAAAAAATGCTGGTTAGATGTGAGGACTATAACCTTGTTCTAAATTGGGAAAAGTGTCATTTCATGGTTACTGAAGGAATAGTGTTGGGACACAAGATCTCTCGAGCAGGCCTCGAAGTTGATCAAGCTAAAGTGGACACTATTTCCAAACTTCATATCCACAAACCGTGAAAGAAATTAGAAGTTTCCTAGGTCAGCGGATTCTATCGCCGTTTCATTAAAGACTTTTCAAAAATCGCACGACCGATGACTCAACTTCTTGAGAAAGATGCAAAATTCGTGTTTTCCAACGAATGCATCAGTGCATTTGATCTATAAAAAGGTAGGTTGGTCACCGCTCCAATTATGGTTTCCCCAGATTGGACGTTACATTTGAACTCATGTGCGATGCAAGCGATTTTGCGGTAGGAGCCGTGTTAGGACAAAGGAAGGACAAGCAATTCCACCCAATTCACTATGCGAGCAAAACCTTAACGACGCACAAGAAAACTACACAACCACTGAGAAAGAACTTCTCGCAGTAGTTTTCGCATTTGACAAATTCCGCTCGTATCTAGTCCTGTCAAAAACAGTCGTATATACCGATCATGCAGCCTTACGTTATCTGTTCAACAAGCAAGATGCAAAGCCGAGATTGATACGATGGATACTTCTGCTTCAAGAATTCGACATTGAGATTCGTGAAGAAAGGAGCAGAAAATCTTGCGGCTGATCATCTTTCGCGTCTTGAAGATTCAAACCATCCACAAACCGAGGAATTCAAAATAAACGATAATTTCCCTCACGAATTCCTTTTGAACATCCAATCTTCAATCGATGAGTATCCTTGGTTGCCGACTTCGCAAACTATTTGGCAAGCGGAATCCTTCTCAAAGGAAAGACTTATCAGCAAAAGAAAAATTCTTTACTGATATTAACATTACTATTGGGAAGATCCATACCTATTCAGAATCGGTGCAGACCAACTCATTCGAAGATGCGTATACGGAAGTGAAGCGGAACAAATCCTAAGGCACTGTCATGAAGGACCCACAGGAGGCCACCATGGAGCAACTCTAACAGCCAAAAGGTCTTCGATTCTGGATTCTATTGGCCAACGATCTTCAAAGATGCTCACAACATGGTACGCACCTGTGATGCATGTCAAAGAGCAACAAACATCTCGACACGGGATGAGATGCCTCAGAAACCCGTTCAAGTATGCGAAGTATTTGATGTATGGGGTATTGATTTCATGGGGCCATTTCCGTATCATTGGAAATCGTTACATCTTAGTAGCAGTTGATTATGTCTCAAAATGGGCCGAAGCTCAAGCCCTACCCACCAACGATGCAAGAAATGTTGTCAGATTCCTTAAGAAATTATTCTCTCGTTGGTACCCCCAAGGCTTTGATTAGTGATCGAGGGACCCATTTTTGTAACAACAGCTCGAAAGAGCAATGCCCGTTATGGAGTAAATCATCGGTTTACAACCGCTTATCATCCACAAGCGAATGGCCAAGCGGAAGTCACTAATCGAGGTATCAAACGAATCCTGGAAAAAACCGTAGGACAAAATCACAAGGACTGGTCTTACCAAGCTAGACGACGCATTATGGGCTTTTCGAACAGCCTTTAAGACTCCCATTGGCACAACACCGTTTAAACTCGTTTATGGGAAGTCGTGTCATCTACCTGTGGAATTGGAACATAAAGCCTATTGGGCACTCAAAGCAGCAAATCTAGACCAAGGCCTTGCAGGAAAGAATCGATTTCTACAAATCCACGAACTCGAGGAACTGAGAGAACAAGCATACGAAAACGCTAGGGTTTACAAGGAAAAGACAAGGAAATTCCACGACTCTCGTTTAAGGAGCACTAAACGATTTCGCGTGGGGGAACATGTCTTACTGTATAACTCTCGCTTACGTCTGTTTCCCAGAAAGTTAAAATCACGTTGGTCTGGACCTTACACGATTAAAAATGTGTTTCCAAATGGTGCAATCGAAATTGACAACCAAGACGGTTTGAGTTTCAAAGTGAATGGACATCGTTTAAAGCCATATAACGATGGGCCAACCATGATTTTCTCGGAGGAATTACACCTCCGCCCGACGAGGATTAAGTGTGGGGAAGGGTCTCGCCGAAGACCCGAAACGAAAACACGGCACCTGTACATAGATTTTATTTCAAATTTAGCTTTTTGTAAGACTCCCAAGCACAAGCACGGGGCCGTGCCTATCAAGCACGCCCCCGTGACTCTGACAAACTTTTTCCATGATCTCCGCTGACGACTCTGGAACGTTGCAGGACGAATTTAAGGCAACTTCTGATAAGCACGGGGCCGTGCCTACCAAGCACGCCCCCGATCAACTTTGCAGACTTGTGTATAAATACCACACTTGTTCCAAGCTTTCATCACACCCAATTCTGCTCAAAATCTCACGAAGAAAAGATGAAAGAATCCAGTCAAGGAAGTTCCAATTGGAATCCCGCAACGAAGCCTCGAACTGAAACGAGAGAGCCAACGACTCAAGAGTATCTCGTTAAGCTCCATGAGCTGATCAAGAAATTGACGGAGATGAATCTCACCGCAACTCAATGCTTGGCTGAACTCATCCAGAAGGTTCAGGACATGAGCGAGGAGCTTGTTTCCATCAACCGTCGGCTCCGGAACTCAGCAACCGCACTTCGCACTACCCTATCCCGAACCTTCCACACGAAATGTTGGAGGCTTCTTTAGAAGCATTCCGTGCAGGGTCGTGTGCGCTAGTGCGCGTTAAGGAGTCTGGTTTGCAGTTTCAGATTCCCGGTTATTAACGTATTATGTAATAGTAGGAGATAGGAAAATGTATTTGTCGCTTGGTTTGTTTATTTGAATTCTAGGACTAATTTCGTAACTCTGATGATTGGACGTGTCAAAACTTATCCGGGTAAATTACGCAACGCGCGAAATTGAAAAACGAACAACAAAATTCTGAACCGAGACTTCACAAGGCAATCACGGCCCCGTGCCTATATGACCACGGCCCGTGACGACAAATTTCGACAAAACCTGACTTGTTTCAGCATTTTGTCTTGTTCCCCTTCAATGTCAAGTGTTAAAGCCCGATATTTTGACCTGCAACTCCATTTCTCTTTCATTTTCATATCATTTTTCAAGTTTCTTCTTGTGTTCAAGCTTCATTTCAAGGTGATAATCAAGAAGGTTAGTATGTCATTTTCCATGATTATGATAGCTATTTGCATGTATTTAGGTGATTAGGTTTCTAAGCAACCGAAATCCTAATGGTATATGTAAGAGCTTATGCTTAAACGCATGGAATTATGAATGCTTCATGCCTCTTTGTTTATGTTCTTTGAAAGTTGATTAGTGATAATTAGTTTGATTAGTTAGTAATTAGTGTTTAAATGTCATTTTCCATAGAATTAGTGTTAGGTTAGTAGTTTCCGTTAGTGTTACAAAGACTATCTTCATAATGTGTGGTGAATTCTTTGTTAATCATGTTCAAGATACAAGGATTGATAAGTAATGTTGAAACATATATATTTTTTATCTTGAATTATTAACAATTGATAAAAATGTTTAACGTATAATCTTTGGTTTTCCAAGCAAGAAAATGACAAATTTATGCTTAATCAAGGATTTACAAACAAAACCACATTGGCTCGAGTTGAAATTTCATAATTCAAAATGTTAACCGCACCCCACGTTTCAAGAGGCACACCCCCATGTTTGACAGATTTCTTAAAAAAGCAACTGTGTCAGCTATTTTTCAAAACAAGTTGACAAAAAGGGGTGACGTGGCTTTTGAAAATCAATCTTTTCCCCTAAAATAGATAGTTTATTCCAAAAATCTGTTTGTATATATTAACTGATTTGTCCAAATTTCAGGATCATGAACCATCCATACTTGCAATTTGGAGGAAACCGTGAAAGATGGTGTCGTGATCGATTGCAAAGGCTTTTGCAAAGGGCCGAAAGGTCACATTTGCAAGCCGATGAAGAAACCTTGGTGGCAGTCGGACAGCTCGAAAGATATAACAATTTATTGAGTATTCAGTGGAAGCGGTTGTTTTCACAAAACAGGCCTTCCATTTATGAACTAACTCTTGAATTTTTAGCATCTTTCAGATTTAGCATGAAGACTCCGACCCTTGGGATGAGGAAACAGTTACATTCGACTGGGAGGGCATTGGAGAAAAACATCCATCGCTTTGTTTGGTGTCTATCTAGGAATATATACAGAACAGGAAATGGAGGAGGAAGCAATCTCAGGAATGCCAGCTTATCATACATTCCCAGATGAGGAAAGTAGGGACGCAGAAAGCGGCGCCATGAGAAAGGCATTTTGGGAGAAGATTGGAACAGGGGCATTCAACTCAAGTAAACCAAGAGTAGTCAGATTCGGGACCCATTGCTACGATACATACATCGGTTGCTTAGCCATTCGATAACAGCTCGTGGACAAAGCGAGGGAGTTGTTAGCTTGAGAGACTTGTTTATCTTATACTGTATGACTAATCATTTGCCCTGCAACATTGGGTATTTGTTTTGTAACTTGTTTGCCAGGAATGCAACTGCTGGTGCCCCGACACCAATGTTTGGAGGAAGCTGGATCTTGAATTTATACGAGAGTTACGGGTGTAACACGGAAGGAACCGAAGGAGTAATGCCAGGATTATTGGACTTAAGCATTTGCACAAGCATGTACATGATTACAACCTTACCAAATGGACAACCGAGATTCATGGATAGGAAGGGACAAATCTGGGATCCGGCAGACCCCGAAGAGATTATCATGGATCTTGATATGCCAGCACATCATGAAGACGCCGGGGCCTCCAGCTCACACGCCGGAGAATTTCCAACCATGTTAGACCTCTATGAAGCAATTCAGACCACCAGTGACCATGCAAGGAGATCATTCGAATACGCGCAACAAGCTTTCAACCGCGTCGAAAATCTGAACTCTCGAGTGGACGACATGAGCAATGATATAACATACATCAGAAGCCGAATGTATCATGAGTGGGGGGATATCCCACCACAAAGCCCTTGAAAATCCACATCACTTTCAGGGCCGGGCACAATCGTTTTGTGCCAATCTATCCTTTACTTTATGTTATTTTATTTTTATTTTGTGTGTTTAGGATTTTAATGCTTTCAATAAATGGATGATTTCAGGTGATCCCGATGGTTCTCGCAAGCAAAGATACAAGTCACTTCATAATATTTTGGGGAGTATCTCGTTTCCATACCTTGTTTTTAATTTATCTATCACATTGGGGACAATGTGAATTTTATGTGGGGATGGATTAATCGAGACACATACTTAATACTTTGCTAAGATTAGGTCCAAATTAAAAATTTTTAACCAAATCACTTAACCATCAATTTTTGTGACACGAAGCCAAAAACTTAAACAATTTTTTTAATAATCCAAATTATAAATATACGTTTTCGGGAAATAAATAAGTAAATAAAAGAAATCCAAATAAAAATTGAAAATATTTTTTGTGATATCCTTAAAAGCAATAATCAAGTAAACATATGTAATCATGCAAAATGAAACACTTTTACCCAATTCCATCCATTTGTGAGTTTATTTTTGAGCCCTGAACAGCTTTTGCAAATATTTGAAATATTTGCAATTTTACTTTCATTCTGGATTCAATTGAGAGTACCTCATGATACGTGTGATTAGAACTTGCTTTGGGTATACATTTCAAGACCTTAATTAGTATTTTCTGCATAAAAATGAGTTAGGCATTAGGAAGCCCTTAACCATTCAAGCCACAACCATTTTCTTTTAATCTTCCTTTCCCGAACGTCAACCCTAGTTAGCCCCGTTGAGCCTAAACATTTTATTTTTTTTATCACCCGAATCACCAAGTCACTCAACCAAAAAGCCTTCAACAAAACCTATTTTTCGTTAAAGACACGATTTTGGTTTATTTAAAAAAAAAAGAAAAGAAAAGAAAAGAAAAAAGAGAAAAAAAAAAGAAAATTTGGTCTTTTACCGGCAGACCTAAAAGAACTGGAATGCATTCTTTTGATTTTAATTTACTTTGTTGCCTTCATCACGCAAAACCGGGACTTCCCCCGGAAATCCGCGAACAAATTTACAACCTCACGTACGACGCAAGAAAGAAATGGCGAAAAAAGGAACAAGTTCCGCCATTTGTGGAATTTCAAAAAGCGCCATAAAGAGACGGGCAAAAAGATACGAAAGATGCCCGAATTGTGGAAATTGGTCACACGATGGAAAATGCAAAAAGAACCAAACTGAATCCCAATACGAATACACAGAACTGATCCGATTGGGTGCTATTAGGCTTCAAGCCGAACGATCCTTACGAAAGGATAGTTTTGTGTGTCTTCGGGTAAAGGATGAAGTAAGGTTTCTAAAAGCAAATACGGTCTTGACAATCTGACCTTAAACGAGTCCTCAAGTTAGCATATCCCTTCTAGCTTGAAGTATTGTATAGGGAACTCTTTACTGCTTTCCTTGTAGTTTATGTTAGAAAAATAAACCAAGACCGTCGTCTTTAGCATTTAGCCACTCTTTCCAAACACTCCACACCCGAGCCCGAGCCAAGTTACAACCCATCAAAAGACCTAATGATTTATGCAAGTAAATATCTAAGTAGGTGGAGAATTGATCCCTTAGCAAGCTTATGATTCCACACGTATTCATGCTAGGCAATTGAGCGTATTAGTCATACTTCATCTTATGTATGATTTCATATATTCAGCCGAGCGTGAGAGTATTTTGTGAGGAGTGTGGACTTTGCATGATTATAATCTTTACTAACAATCCCATTGCTTACTAGGATATCATTCTATATATGCTTAAAATGTTTGCATTTGGATGAAATAATTTTTACTTGCATATTTCCCGAAAAAAATATTTATCTTTTGTTTTATTTGGTTTTGGTGGAGTTGTCATTTTAAGTGATTTGCTTGAGGACAAGCAAAGTTTAAGTGTGGGGATATTTGATGTGCTCCAAATTACACATATAAACACTATCAAAGCACATCATTTATTCCTTGATTCCTCCCAAAATATGGTGATTATGTACTTAAAATCTTTTAATTGTGTTTTCAGGTGTTGTGAAGGGCAAGTGGACAAAAGGAGCATAATGGACAAGAAATTGAAGAAATCCAAGCTTAAAGCTCCAAGCAGGGGCCATGCCTCATTAAGCACGCCCCCATGCCTTGCCTGAAACACGCCCCCGTGCTAATTTGACACACCCCGTGTTTGGACATCTGACAGGACAAAAGTACTGTCCCCCAAAAGTGATCACGGGGCCGTGCCCCATATGGACACGGGCCGTGATTCCCCCTTTCACGGGTCGTGCCTATTTTGTCACGGGGTCGTGCCCCGACAGCTCCTGCACGTACGAACCGACCAACTTTCGTAAGCATTGTACTAGCACGGGGCCGTGCCTTTTTGTCACGGGCCGTGCTTAAGCACTCCGGGAAGCCTATAAATAGAGGTCCAAGCTCTTCATTTTCTAAGCTTTTGGTGGAAGTGACACTCTGCAGAATTCTCTCGGGAATCACACTTTGAAGATCATTTGGAGGCTCGGGAGGTGTATACAACACTTGGAAGAAGCTCGGGATTGTCTAAACACCATCCATTGTGGATCATTGGTTTGATTGTTCTATTTTATCAATGAATCCATATCTATCTTCTATGTTGTTTGTTACATTACAGCTCGTCATGAGCTAAACTCATATTATCATCCTACTTGGATGAAACTTATGTAATTTGTGATGAATTAATGGTGTGATAAATATTGTGTTAATGTTATGGTGGTCTTGGGAAAACTTTCGATGGGTAGCACCTACATTTGAACGGGGGTTATAAGTTTATGGTTTGTAATTGTGATTGTCATACACGGTTGAAAAACGTATGATCAACTTTTATTCATAACAACTATGGCTAATTAACTAGAGATGGTTATTAGAAATCATAAGATCTTAACTTTCTGATCATTTACGGGTTCCCTTTTATTAGTCTGAGAAATCTACAGTAATTGTTATGGTTTTCTAAAATTAATGGTATGTTAGAATAGAACTTGATCAACTCTTTTCTTACATTAAGTTATGTTTTCAGAAATCGTATGTCGAAAAGGACACAAAAGATTTACCTACATCACTAGGGCCTTGACCTAAGCAGTAAATCTCAGCCTGTGTTGGTCTTGGTCACTACGGAGCGGATAGATGAGAAATCGCGCCAGCTCATCTTTATAAACGTTAACACAATTACTTTAATCAATATCTTTAATCATACCACCACTTCATCACAATTACATAAGTGTAGTCCAAGTTAGGATGATAGCCTTTATCCCTTGATTCTAAATCCAAAGTTTCAACTTGTTTTACTTTATTTCTTATTTTTATCGTTAGTTTAAAACCCTAATTTATATCAAGTCAATTCATCATTCTCTTAAACAAAAATCGATAGTCAATTACAAGGATTGTTGAGTAGTCTTAGTGTGTCCACGGATTGATACTCGGTTCTTACCATCACTATATTACCTCACGATAGGTGCACTTGCCTTTGTGTGTGTAGTTAGTAATAGTAACAACCATTTAAAACTGAATCTGTGCGAAATTCTTTATCAAATATATATATACTTTCACACCGCATCACCTATAAATACCAGTTTCATTA
Organism: Flaveria linearis; assembly: GCA_024085815.1. NCBI lineage: Eukaryota > Viridiplantae > Streptophyta > Magnoliopsida > Asterales > Asteraceae > Flaveria > Flaveria linearis. The sequence continues at coordinate 75,528,271 of CM044002.1, read as the reverse complement.
TGTAGAGAGATTAAGGTTTGTGCCCGGGGCCTAGGTGCTGCTGGATGAGAGGGGAGATCATGCTCGATCTCCCCTTGCCAAAAGTCGTGATTCTTCTGTTTATTGAGCTTGTAATCATTCGGTTTTATTAATGAAACCATTCGATTATGGTTCATACTTTTGTTATCTTTTGGTTTTTCTCCTTCCGTCAAGAACACGCTCGAATGTCTACCGATCCAGCGACTTCACAAGGCAAAGCAACCTGAAACAAAATGCAAACCAAAATGGAGGCTAGCAATAAGAAGACCTTATCTTCAAGGTCATCAACTAAAGAAAAAGGTTCATCTACTAATAAATCAAGAACACATAAGAGATCATTAACAAACAGAAGATACTTTGTTTACAAACAATCTTCCTAAACTTTAGCAGGTGTGAAGTCTAAGAAAGGCACTTGACGTAGACCAATCAAGAAAGTCTAGAAGCGAAAGATAGAAATCCAACAAGTTAGATAAACCTTATATCCATCACCCAAAACCTTCCCACCATTAAATTTAAAGAATTTAGTTAGTTTTCATACTTTGAAAGTCCCAAGACTACTTAGGATCAGGTCCCTATTCGACACTAATGTTATTTAAATGGGTATCAAGATTCACATACCAAAGAAAACCTCTGGATTATGGATTATAATATTGGATGCTTTTGACACATGATCGGTGATAGATCTTGCGTATTAAGTCTAGAACTTTATGATGGTAGATCTGTTACCTTTGGCAGTGATTAAAAGGGAGGCTATATTACTTGAAGAAAAATGATAGTAATTGAA
>CM044002.1:75494969-75522469 GCA_024085815.1 Flaveria linearis | reverse complement strand
TAGAAGTTAGATAATACTTACTTTAGTAAGGAGACTAGAAACGAGCAGTTGGCCTTCGAACACAGTTGAAATCCTCCGGTTCTCCAAGATGTTATTAGAAAATGAAGGATGAAAATGTGTGTGTTTGGTTTTGGTTGAGAGAAAATCCGAGAGAAAGAGTAGGGAGGATCCGAGAGATAGAGAATGTGAGATATGGAGTTATAAAAATACAAACAGGGTTTTGCATGTATGGAAAGGAGTGAACGGTTGAGTGTGGGACTGGTTTTTGGGTCACAAATTGCATTCGGTTGGTTCGTTGAGGCGGCCATGCAGATTGTATATCTTTATTTATTTTATTGGTATTCTACTATTATTATTATTGTTTTTACTATTGTTATTGTTATTGAGTTGTTCTACACGGATGTGGATGGGCATATTCTACCCGAATTTATTTAAGTATTGAAACACTTTATTTGATTCTACTAATCATTCAAATGATTGTTTCTATATAGGAATAGGTTTCCACGTTGTTAAATATCCATAATAGATGTCAGGTAAGTGTGGAAAAATAATCAGGAGTGGAATATATACATGAATACATAGGTAAAATTCTAGACGCATTACCATTGTTTGGGCGTATGACAACTGTGCGGGCGTAAGACACTGTGCGGGCGTAAGACACTGTGCGGGCAAAAGACAACTGTTCAGGAGTATGACAACTGTGCAGGCGTATTAGGGTTGCTGAAACGCCCAAGACTTAGTCGCGGGGCATTTTTCCAGGCTCATAAGCACTGTTCGGGCTCATGAGTACTATTCAGGCGCATGACTAAGAAAATTCCACTTAGATATTTTGCATTAGTCCTTGTCTCATCTTGAGGTCGAGGAGGGTTGTTACATTCTCCCACCGTTTGGGAAATTTCGCCCTGAAATTTTGTTTTTTTTGTTAAGTCTCTGAACGGTTGGGTTTGAAGAGGTATGGATATTCACTTCTCAAACAGGGTTTTGCATGTATGGAAAGGAGTGAACGATTGAGTGGGGGACTGGTTTTTGGGGTTTCACAAATTGCATTGGGTTGGTGGGTTGAGGCGGCCATGCAGATTGTATATCTTTATTTATTTTATTGGTATTATACTATTATTATTATTGTTTTTACTATTGTTATTGTTATTGAGTTGTTCTACATGGATGTGGATGGGCATATTCTACCCGAATTTATTCAAGTGTTGAAACACTTTATTTGATTCTACTTATCATTCGAACGATTGTTTCTATATAGGAATAGGTTCCCACATTGTTAAATATCCATAATAGATGTAAGGTAAGTGTGGAAAAATAATCAGGAGTGGAATATATACATGAATACATAGGTAAAATTCCAGGCGCATTACCACTGTTTGGGCGTATGACAACTGTGCAGGCGTAAGACACTGTGCGGTCGTAAGACAACTGTTCAGGAGCATGAAAACTGTGCGGGCGTATTAGGGCTGCTGAAACGCCCAAGACTTAGTCGCGGGGGCATTTTTCCAGGCTCGTAAGCACTGTTCGGGCTCATGAGTACTATTCAGGCGCATGACTAAGAAAATTCCACTTAGATATTTTGCATTACTCCTTGTCTCATCTTGAGGTCGGGGAGGGGTTGTTACATTCTCCCACCGTTTGGGAAATTTCGCCCTGAAATTTTGTTTTTTTTGTTAAGTCTCTGAACGGTTGGGTTTGAAGAGGTATGGATATTCACTTCTCATCTCATCTTCCCGCTCCCATGTAAACTCAGGTCCTCGTTTAGAGTTCCAACGTACTTTCACCATTGGTATACAACTTCGCCTAAGTTTTTGGACCAATCTATCAGTAATCTCTATGGGTTCCTCAACAAAGTTCAATTTGCCATTTATTCTTGCTTCTTTCAATGGCAATTCCAAGGTTTTGTCAACCAGACACTTCTTCAAATTTGACACATGGAAAGTGTTATGTATGTAGCTCAGCTCCTCAGGTAGACTGAGCTGGTATGCTACCGGACCAACTCTTGCCAGTATTTCAAATGGTCTAATATACCTTGGGCTTAGCTTGCCCTTCTTGCCAAATCTCACAGCTCCTTTCCATGGTGCGACCTTCAACATTACTTTATCACCTACTTGAAATTCAAGAGGTTTTCGTCTCCTGTCAGCATACTTCTTTTGACGGTCTCTGGCTGTTTTCAGTCGTTCCTTAATCCTTGCTATTTTCTCAGTGGTCTCCATCATAATATCGGGTCCCATCACTTTAATCTTGCAATGAGCCGGAGAAGAAGGGCGATACGCATAATGTGAAGAATTATGCTGACAGGAGACGAAAACCTCTTCTCCGGCTCATTGCAAGATTAAAGTGTCTCCTCTTAGCTCCGACGCTATCTTCAAGCAGGTTTTGCTTTGCTTTGCTTTAATATCACATGTATTTGTTTATTTGTTGTTTACTTGTCAATAATTACTCTTCAACTCGGTCTCTGGTGTTTATTTTTGCAGTTCAATAGCTAATTCTAGATACAGTTAGTTAAGAATGAGAATAAGTGATATTCGGTAAATCTGATATGATTTATCTTGATTTTTTTAGAACTACAAAATGCTTATACTTTGAGAGAGTAACAATTTCTTTATGAAATAGAACTGAAAAGAATGGAAGAGTAACAACTGAAACCTTACTTTGAGAGAGTAACAATTTGTTTTCATTATTGTATTCTTACTTCTTTATCATTTGATTCCATTTTCATTATTGTATTCTTACGTATTTATCATTCAAGACATGTAAGTGGAATGGTTAATTAGAACCGTTGGCAGAGTCATGCAGGCCTCTTTAACCTTTGCATAGTTGTGCTTGTTGCTGTAAATGGTAGGCTCATTATTGAGAATATGATGAAGGTAAGCCCTATGCTATCTTAGTGATTGGATTGTATCAGCTTATAATATTCTATGAATCATTAATATTAGTGCTAACATTATTCAGATTTCATTTGCAGTATGGATTATTAATCAATTCCAATTTTTGGTTCAGTTCCAGATCATTAAGAGATTGGCCTCTTCTGATGTGCTAGTAATATTCTTTTTTTGTCTTTCTTGTTAATTTAGAGCTGTATAATACATAATCACTTCATTCAGTAAAAAGTATAGTTGAAATGGAAGTGTTGATTTATGATTTAACAGTGCCTTGAGATTTCTGTTCTTCATTTTGGAAATTAATAAGCTTAATGTCTTTTAGTTACAAACTCTACTAAGACATTTTTCTACCAGGTCTCTCCACTATAGAGTCTAAATTAGTAACCTATCCTTTTAGGACTAATGCAAGATTACATTTAGATTTATGTTCTAGGTTTTACTAGCGTAAAGATGTTAAATTGGGTGGGTCGGGTGAGTTGGGTTGCACTGACCAGCTAAAATTTCTTGTATCTTATTATTATATTTTATATAGATAATTAGTGTTGTAAAATTATCATCAGAGAGTAAATTTGTAATGAAGGTTTTTATATGTCCGTATGGTACCACTGGTTATTTTTGAACCCTTTCAACTAAATTTTTTTCCCAAGTTTAAAGATATCAACCCTTTAGCATCAAAATAAAAACCAAGTTGATCTTTCCTTGGATAACGGATTGAAATCCCACCCCTGCTATTATTACAATTAGTTGTACATTAAAAGAATAATTTTTGGGTTATGGAAACACAATCGAAGCTGAGAGCTTATAAATGCAAGGCGTGAACTATTTTCATGTGGTCGTTAAATTTTGTGCAGTGCATAAAGTATTAATTATTTCTGGTTATGAAATCCAACAATTGAAGTTGAGACCTTATTTATGCATGACATGATCTATTCTCATGTGGTTGAATAAAATTGGGCAGGTTTGGTTCAACTGTTCTATCTGGTGTTTCATTGATGCTGTTTGCTTGCATCAATTGGTTAAAGTTGGTATCTTTTGTGCACATAAATTATGACATGCGGTCCCTTGTGAAGTCATCTGATAAGGTAATTTTATCAAAAAATCTAAAATTGTATTATATGGGATCTTTTTTAATGTATTTGCATATTATATTGTCAGGGAGAAACGGACTCCAGATCTTCAAATATTGAGTTGTTTTATGATGTTGACTTTAAAAGCTTGATTTATTTCATGTTTGCTCCTACTTTGTGTTACCAGGTATAAAGCACTCGGGCCTTCATTACTCTACAATTGGTTAATTTTTCTTTTTTACATTAACGCACATATATTAGGGATTTTCATAAACCGCTGAGCTGATCTTCAAGCCAAAGAAAATCAGGCAGTCCAAACGGTTTGAGATTTATACAGTCCGGTCCATGGTTTATGGTTTGAAAAACAATGTTTAAAGGTACAGCCAGTAGTTTGCAACTTGGAACCGGGCATTTAAGACTGTATTGTTTTTTCTCATTTTTAAAATATGCACACATGTATACATATTATATTCATTAACCATCTTTATTAAATTTAAGTTTTTAATAAAGCTAATGATCTTTGAAAAAAAAACCACCGTTTTGGCAGTCCTGCCTACCCGTTGTTAACCTTTCAAACCAAATACACATATGGAAACAAAAAGGCTCTTTCAAGTTTTGAATATTTAGAAGATGTTCAAATAAGTAATAGAATGAAATAACTTTTCATATATTGCAGAAATATAAACACAAAACAAGTAATCTGAATAAAATAGTTTTGCATTATTACTGTATACTGTAAAAAGACACCTTATGCAAAAATTTATTTTATGTAAAAAGTAGTGTTGCAGGCATCTGTGCTGAAAAGCATTGGCTTTTCTTGTTTACTTTACCATATATAATCAAATCAACTTTTGCTTTCTTATGTTTTAAAATAACTAAAATATTGTATTTTCAACTTTGTTGATTCATGGAACTACAATTATTCTCATATTATGTTAAGTTAGTTTAAATAATCAAGAATGAAAGGTGAAACATATAGAATAAACCTTGTGAATTCATTTTAATCCATGCAAATACAATATAGTAATCTCCGGAAGGATATCAGACCGTTTGTTTATTTTATTATAAAAACTTAATTTGATGGTACATAAGAACGTGGGTCAAAATAGATGCATTTTATTATCAAAATTATATTTAAAGTTGTAATCATATTCGCCATGAAAGATTTTAGTCAACCAATCTGACATTACCACCACCCGTTTTGCAACATCTACCATTAATATGATAGAGCAACTTTCAAGATCTTGCTATGTTCCGGTAAGAGAATAAAAAAATACAATATAAAATTGCTAATATCTTTTTTGATATCCATGTATGCGTTTATGAAATTTGAGATTTTTCCTGGTCTCTCCATTTGAATCTTTAATTAAGCATGCTAATTTCGACCTGTACCATATAGTAAATTGTTAGCAAGTAGTAAATTAACATTAGCGACAATGATACTTTTGGTCTAAAGGTCTAAGGTCAAAACGGGAGGTTGGAAGCTTTGATTCTTTTGAAGATAATGGGTTCAATCCTTGGTGCGAACAAATAATTATTAATTTTTCTAGTAACTTACTAACATCTAACTTGTTTAAGAAAAAGAAGTAGAACATTAGCATTATGTTGGTCTTTTGAATAAAATGAGTATTGCTTTGAAAATTATCGTCGTCGCTGCATCGCGCAGGTCTTTTACTAGTGTATCTATGTATGTATGTATGTATGTATGTATTTATGTATGTATGTATGTATGTATTTATGTATGTATGTATGTATGTATCTATGTATCTATATATATCTATATATATGTATATATATGTATACATATATATCTATACTATATTAATATAAATGTAGGAAGGACAATAATGTCTTTTTACCAAATTTTAAGAGTTTAAGAGTTTTATATATCTTAAAGCATAAGGTACCATCATTCAATGCTTTCAAACTATAAAATCAAATATCCCGCCTAAATCACCACCATATCCCTATCTACAATTTGCATGTTCATTTCTCACAATCACCAAATTCCAAAAGAGACGCAGGAGAAAAGGGGAAGCCCGTCAATCACTGACAGTCTTCCACGCTGATTCCCGGCAGAAAACGGCGGTGTGGTAGTTCGATTTTGTGGTGTTAGCGGTAATAACCGCTTCCTACATGACCCTAACCACCTTAACATGTGGTCTGACCTAACCGTGTTTCTGATGGCGGTGACACAATAGCGATGGCGGAGGTTGTGGTGTAAACCACAAACCCAAACCATAGAGTGTAAGGCTCCGTTCCCAGGCACCTCACAGTTGGTCATTCACAGCAGTAATTACAGTAAACATTATAGGTTTACGAATTTAAGCAGCGGAATTAATTTAACAAAAGCCATTCATTTCATTATAAACATTGTTGCTAAGCAATACACCTTGGTTTAATCAGATTACAAAAGAATGGTTTGACTGCATTACAAAACAACAGTGATATCTATGGAGAATGAATGTCAGTCTTGCCCCACCGAGTAGCCATCCCCATGTGCTATCCTCAGCAATGTCTTACTTGTCAACTGGAAAATACATAAAAGTCAATGTTGCTGAGTGAGTTCTAGTTTTTATAAATAAATACTTCTCTTTTCATTCAAAACCGTTCTTTACTTTCATATGTGATCACACATCGTGCGTACACTTAGGTAATAACATCATTATCTTCATCATCGTTCATTTCATACTTTTATCATTATCTTTCCGAGTCTGTTGCGACAACAAGGCCGCTCACCTCATTGGCAATCTCAAAGATTGCATGCTAACCGAGTCTGTTGCAACAACAAGGTTGCTCACCTCATTTATCAATCTAACGATTATAGTCATAAACATACCACGTAAAGTTACATAATGTTTCACTTTGTTAATTATAATACTTTACATTATAGTCATAAACATACCACGTAAAGTTACATAATGTAAGACAAACATAATAATAATAATAATAATAATAATAATAATAATAATAATAATAATAATAATAATAATAATAATAGTAATAATAATAATAATAATAATAACAAAAATAATCGAATTAATAATAATAATAATAATAACTGTGATAATAATAAAAAGGGGTCATAATGACAATCAAGCATAATCATGTGCATTAAATAAACCCTAGTCAACATCGATTCAAAAACCCTAAATGGACAGACTCCCACGAAAATTCTGCATTTAATTCTAAGTGTTGGGCGCATCAACACTATTTAGGCGCATGAGCCCTGTCTGGGCGCATTTCAACTATGCAGGCGCCTCATCCCAATACTTCAAAATTCTAACACTTAGGCACATGGGAAGTCCAGGCGCATGGGCACTGTTAGGGCACATCATCTCAATACTTAGGCGTTTTTAGCAAAAACATAGGGGCATGAACTACTATTCAGGCGCATCAACATGCACTTAGTATTCTATGAAATTTTCTAGGGGTAGGAGAGTACTGTTTAGGTGCATTATCCCATACTTAGTTTTCTAAGTCATAATTTCAGGCACATGGGAGCTATTTGAGCGCATGGCCCTGCTTAAATCTTTTCTAAGGCATTAATCTAGACGCATGAACCCTGTTTGGGCATATGAACACCAACCTATAAGTTTCTAACATATTTTCAGTCCAAAGCTACATTTTAAACATGTTCTGAGCCTAGTTCTTGCATTATACGTAACAGAAACACACCAATAACATCACCATAACATTATAATCACCCAAAACATACCCCACCCACATACACATACACATGAACATACGGGTAACATACCCACTTTTATAAAAACATACATACATGTATTTCCAGCCCCAAAATCAGTTAAAACATGTAAAAAGGGGGTTCTAGAAACTCACCTTGGTTGTTTTCGGGTTTGATACCCTTCCTTGAACTTCCCAGGCGTTCCTAACACCTAAAACACACACACATATACAACCCGAGCACACAATCACATTTATAAGCACATAAACGGGTCTAGAATCGTCTAAAGCATCAGAAATTCTAGAATTCTTACCAGAAACTTCGAACTTCTTATTTCTTCTAAAGTTCCCGAGAACTTCTGCTCTTTCTTCTTTTTCTCTCTAAATATCCGAATGAAAAAGTGTTTTGCAGACCAAAATGGGCGGCCATACCACCTTTATTCCCCAACTTTTATTCCTTTTTGTCTTTTGACACTTTTTACCCCTCAACTTTGGGTTACATTATATTTCTCCTCTTTATTCGCGTTTATTCTTTCTTGTTGTCTGTAAAAATATCCGGGTGGTACAAGTCCACCCCCCTTATATAGGTTTCGTCCCCGAAACCTGTTATTCCTCAAACAGATGAGCGTAATGCTGCCTCATCTCTTCTTCAGTCTCCCACATAGACTCGGACCCCTTTCTGTGCTTCCACTGTACACGCACCAGAGGAACCACTTTATTCCTTAACCTCTTCTTCTTACGATCAATGATTGCCACTGACTGCTCTACGTAATTGAGCCGTTCATCCACTTCGTTGTCCTCCAGTGGTATAATCATATCCTCGTCTGCTAAACACTTCCGTAGATGAGATACATGGAATGTTGGGTGAATTCCACTTAACTCATCCGGTAACTCCAGTCTATAGGCCACTTCTCCTACTCGAGCAATGATTCGAAAAGGGCCTATGTACCTTGGGCTCAACTTGCCCCGCTTCCTGAACCGAATGATACCCGTCCACAGTGAGACCTTCAACATAACCCGATCACCCACCCGGAACTCAATCGGTCTACGCCGCTTATCGGCATACGACTTTTGCCTATCTTTGGCTGCCTTCATGAAGGCTTTAATCTTTTCAAGCTTCTCCGTCGTAGCTTCGATCACTTCAATGCTCCGCAACTCTTTCTATCCAATATCACCCCAGCAAACGGGTGTTCTACATCTCCTACCATATAGCATCTCGTAGGGTGGCATGCCAATGCTGGCATGATAACTGTTGTTGTACGAGAATTCTGCTAACGGTAGATGGTCATCCCAACTTCCTCCAAAATCGATCACGCACGCTCGAAGCATATCCTCGAGTGTCTGGATCGTCCTCTCATACTGTCCGTCAGTCTAAGGGTGATAAGCCATGCTGATATGTAGCCTTGTCCCCATCACATCATGGAATTTCTTCCAAAACTTTGATGTAAACCGGGTGTCACGATCTGACACAATGGACACCGGAATACCATGACGAGCGACGATCTCCTTGACGAATAGATCCACGAGTCTCTCAGAAGAATACATCTCTCGGATCGGTAGGAAGTGAGCACTCTTCGTCAAGCGATCAACTATCACCCATATAGCGTCATATTCTTTCGGAGTACGTGGTAGCTTCGTAATGAAATCCATGGTGATATGCTCCCACTTCCACTCGGGTATATCCAACGGCTGGATTTTCCCGTACGGCTTCTGGTGTTCCGCCTTCACCTGCAAACACGTAAGACATTTACTCACATACTCCGCCATGTCGCGCTTCATACCCGGCCACCAGTAATCTTTCTTCATATCATGATACATCTTGGTGGCACCGGGGTGAATGGAGTATCGAGTCTTATGAGCCTCGTCCATGATCCTTCCATGTATATCTCCGTAACGAGGAATCCACATTCGCTCGTATCGGGTTCTAACACCTAGAGTGTTTTCACCCAACTCCGCGACCAGGCCTCTCATCCTTTCAGAGTTGAGACGATCTTCTTTCAAAGCCTCTTCTTGAAACTCTTTGACCTGCATCATCATGTCAGAGGTCATAACTAGATGATAAGCCTCCACCCGAATCGGCTCAGGTCTCTCCTTCCTGCTAAGGGCATCTCCCGCCACGTTGGCCTTGCCCGAATGGTAATGGATTTCGCTATCATAATCCTTTATAAGCTCCAACCATCGCCTCTACCTCATATTCAGGTCCTTTTGCTCGAAGAAGTACTTCAATGTCACACCCCCTCTGATAGCAGAAACACGGGGAATGCAAACTAGACGGGATCGTCATAACACATGGTATGGATAGAGTAGCAAAATAATATGATGACAAGCGTGTCATGACGATACCCGAACACAATTGGAGACTTGTGTCGTGTATTATCAATGTTCACGACAGCATAGTCACAAACATAACATAAAAAGATCACATAATCATTGATAAAAACTTGAAATGTAAATTCCCATAACTCGGGAACAAGTGTACAATGTACAAGTTTGAGCAACCAAGATGTTCCAAAGATTAATGTTTACAAATGCTTAATTCCCCAAAATATGTCCTAGGGTCTCCTCTAAAAGGCAGTGCTCCTAGAACTTCAATTACCTTGATCACCTGAAAAGAAACGCTCAAAAAGGTCAACATAATTGTTGGTGAGCTTCACAGGTTTTAAGCAATAAAAGATGTTAAGATGAAAACAGTAGGTAAGTTTAATAAAGTTACCACGACTACACTTATGTGCAGGCGGTTTACAGTTTGTAAATAGCTACAGCCAAACCTAGTCATCGGTTCCACACGGGAATTGATGGCTGTAAGAAAGGTTTTCTCGAAAAAGAAAATAGTTTATAAAGACGTAGCAAGATCCACACAGCGCATACGTATAGTTTATAACCAAACCAATCCTTAGGTCCTAATGCCGGGATTAAGGGTTATACAAAAAGGTTTTCCATAGCATAATAAGTTCAAGGTGACGTAGCAGGGTCCACACAGCGCATACGTTTAGGTTACAACCAAACCAGTCCTTAGGTCCCAATACCGGGATTAATGGTTGTAATGGATGATCGGCTTAGAGGAAACACTCAGAGGAACCACACAGAAGAACCACACAGCCGAGAGCATCCAAGGTTAAAGGCATCCAACAAGTAATAAACATGACGTAGCAGGATACACATAGCGCATACGTATAGGTTACAACCAAACCAGTCCTTAGGTCCCAATACCGGGATTAATGGTTGTACTGAGAGATCCACACAGAAGCCCAACACAGAAGTCCCATACAGAAGTCCCACACAGAAGTCCCACAAAGCCAAATAGTATCACCAAACAAGTAGCATTTACAGGTGACATCACATAACACTTAGCATCAAGTAATAGCACGCAGTAGCAACTTAGCATAGAATCACATTCAACATTTTATGCCTTAGTCAATCAGATCATCCCGTAACCCAGTTTAAGCGCATTCTTAGTATACCGGTGATGCTTATATATAGGGTTCCCCGCAGCGTTCCCACCACATCCACGATATACCTAGAACGATGCCTAAACCAGCTACTTGACATCTGATTGACCTTAGCATCAATGTGTCAACATCCAACAAGTAAGCAAGGTGAGTTAACCATAGAGTTACAGCAGATTTCCACTAAGGAAGATGCTTGAAAATATGTTAAGTAAGCGAGCGTTCTCTTCCCCCAAGTTAGAAAATGTTTAAAAGTTATATAAGCGTAAAAAGGGGCCACAAAACTCACTGAACAGATGATAAGCACGTGTGATGAATATTCCCAACGGTAGGATGCTATGAACAGTCAAACACCTATTGACAGTTACTGACAAGCATTAATAATAAGCATAAAGTATAAGATGATGTTCAATAGGTTCGGGCAGTTTCGGTTCGGTCGTGGGTAGCACACACACAAGCAGGCATACACATATCAGACCTTATGTAGGTCCAAGTACTAAGAATAGTCCTAAATGGATTGTCAGTGGTCGTAAAAAGTTAGGTTATTTTGTATGGAAATAGTTTGTGTCTGTTGATAGCGTTGACTTTAATCTTTGTGGTCAAGCTATGACGCTCTTATTGATGTTACCTTATCATCAAAAGACCTCCATAAAGGGGAATTCCCACACACACACACACATCATCAATCACACAATGATTCCATTCACACGACAAGACCAGACGCATGACTGGACACTCCATTCGCGCGAATTAATTCTCAGTCGTGCGAATCATCTTCATTCGCACGATTGAATCCTCATTCGTGCGACTAAGCACTCAGTCGTACCACACAACACTCATTCGTACGATTCAACATCCATACACACGAATCAACATCCATTCGTACGAATCAGATTCATTCGTACAACTGAACTTCCATCCGTGCGACTAAACCCTTAATCGTACGATACACACTCAATCGCATGCATTCTATCGCATAGACTCAATCGCATAGAACACTCAGTCGCATGACTCAGTCGTACGACTCACCCAGTCGTACAGCTCAGTCGTACGATAGACTCAGACGCATGGACTCGGTCGTACGACTCACCCAGTCGCACGGCTCAGTCGCATGACAGACCCAGTCGCCCTGTACAACAGGTCGCGACTGCTGAAGTGCAGAGCAACGTCCCGCTGCTCCGAGCACGGGTTTTATGCACCAAGAACCTGCAGAAACGTTTGCCTAACGTGTCTAAGCAAGAAACACACACGGAAACGCAACACACAAGCCCACACGACCTCTTGTGCTCGGATGAACCCGAGCACCTGAAACCCTAGAAAACGCAGAAGTGAAATCGGGAAAGAAACGGGTCAAACGAGGTTATCTACCTGCTAGGAGTGAGTATTCACGATGATAACCAAGATTTGACGGTGAAAACGCGTCAAACGGGCCCGATTTCGGTGCTAGTTCGAGAGAGAGTGAAGGAGATGAAGAAGAAGCGATGGAGATGAAGATGATGTGAAGAATGGCTGGGAAATGGGTATTTATACCCAGCCTAGTTTGGCCATTTGTCAAGTTTAGTCCGTGCACTTAGTTCCCGAATCGCCAAACTTGATTCGGTTGAAAACGACGTAAATACGCGAGTTATACTAATTATAAGGATGTGTTTAATGTTGTTTATATTATATAACATATTATAATTAACGGTGTCGGTTGTAATATTCTTGAGCGTTTGGATGATGAAGTTGCAAATAATGGTATCCCGACTGTAAAGGAAAACCAAACGAGTATGATGTTCTTCACAAATAGTTTATGAAGGTGACAAATGAATGCTCTAAGAATAGTTAACGAAGTTTCATGTCAAATGACGGACCTTGAAGTGACGGATGTCACATTCAAGCTTTCTTGGTCTGTGAAGATGGTGCACTTCGTCCCGTATAGATAGTGCCGCCAAATCTTCAACACGAAAACCACCGCGGCTAGTTCTAGATCGTGCGTGGGATAGTTGACTTCATGGATTTTTAGCTGTCGGGATGCGTAGGCTATCACCCTTCCACATTGCATCAATACGCAACCTAGCCCAGAGTAGGATACATCCGAATATACCACTTAATCTTCACTCCCCTCGGGCAATGTCAAGACAGGAGCTTGTGTTAGTCTCGTCTTCAACTCCTCAAAGGCACCCTCCTGCTCTCGACCCTACACGAACTTTATGTCCTTGCGAGTTAACTTAGTCAAAGGTGAGGCTATTTTGGAGAAGTCTTGAATAAATCTTCAGTAGTAGCCCGCCAGTCCCAAGAAGCTTCGAATCTCGGATGGCGTCTTTGGTGACTTCCATTGCATCAGAGCCTCAACCTTTGCTGGGTCCACCATGATTCCCTCCGCATTTACCACGTGACCCTGAAATTGCACCTCACGTAGCCAGAAAGCACACTTGGAGAACTTAGCATACAGTTTCTCTTTTCTCAAAGTCTCCAACACTTCCCGAATGTGACCGGCATGCTCTTCTTCGCTCCTTGAATAAATCAAGATATCATCAATAAACCCAATCACTGATTTATCCAACATCGGCCAGCACACTCGATTCATCAAATCCATAAAAGCAGCTGGCGCGTTGGTTAAACCAAAGGACATAACAAGAAACTCATAGTCTCCATAACGCGTACGAAAAGCTGTTTTAGGAATGTCTTGCTCCTTCACTTTCAATTGACGGTAGCCAGATCGAAGATCTATCCTAGAGAACCAACTGGCACCCTGGAGCTGATCGAACAAGTCGTCAATCCTCGGTAATGGATACCGATTCTTTATCGTCAATTTGTTCAACTCACGGTAGTCGATACACATCCTCATGCTACCGTTCTTCTTCTTCACGAATAAGACCGAAGCACCCCAAGGAGAGATACTCGGTCTGATAAAACCCTTATCGAGCAACTCTTGCAGTTGCTCTATTAACTCCTTCATCTCAGTTGGAGCCAACCGATACGGTGCCTTAACGACAGGTTGGGCACCAGGTATCAAGTCAATTTGAATTCGATTTCGCGATCCGGTGGCACACCTGATAGGTCATCTGGAAATACATCAGGAAAGTCACACACCACCGGTACATCGGACAATTAGGGTGTTGACGTGTCCACATCTTTCATGTAGGCCAAATAAGCGCTACATCCACGCGTCGTGCACTTTCCTGCTACCGCCATCAAAATCACTTTCGGAATCGTCGTAACCCGATCGCCGTATATTGTCACCGGACTTCCGTCAGGCGCCGTCAGTCTAATCGTCTTCTTACGACACACGATATTTGCTTCATAGGTTGCTAACCAATCCATCCCTTGTACCACATCAAATCCACCTAGGGGCATCACATGTAACCTAGCAGCAAACCTATGACGTTCTAATTCTATGGCACAGTCCTCTATCATATCAGTAACTCTAGTGGACTTACCAATAACAGTTTCTACGTCAAAGGGCTCATCAATACATTTACTACTAACAGGCAGTTTAGCACAGAAAGTAGCAGAAATAAAACTCCTACTAGCACCAGAATCAAATAACACAGAAGCAAGAGTTTGATCTACTAGAAATGTACCTGACACAACATTAGGGTCCGTCCTAGCCTCCTCCCTGGTCATGGTGAAAGCTCTGGCACTCGCCTTCGGCCCTTCAGTTCCGGCCATCTTCTTTGCCCCGAAACTCTCCGCCCTCTGCTTTTGTAGTCCTTACTCATATGGCCCTCCTCGCCGCAGTTGTAACACCTCAACGGCCTATAGTCCCTGGGGATGTGGCCCGACTTTCCACATCCTGCACTCTCCCGTATGCTCCTTCCCGCACTTGCCACATCTCTTGGGTCCCGAGCTTGATGACCCCGCCATACGGTCATCCATTCTCATCCTCCTATTGTTCGAGATGAAACCACCACGCCCGAACCGTTTTCCGTTCAAGTTCCGATCACCACCACCAGCCTTCTTCACCTCCACAACCGTCACCTCCCTCTCATCATAGAGCCTTCCGGGTAAATCCACTGCCGAGCTAAAAGTGCTTGGTCGAGCAGCAATCAAGTGTCTACAAATGTCGGTTGGAAATCCCTGGATGTACCGATTGATCTTTCGGGACACCGGTGTCACCTGGTCCGGCACCAGCCTCGCCATCTCATTGAATTTGGTGGTGTACTGCCGGTGGGTCATGGTTCCTGCCTCGAGTTGTAGGAACTCCATCTCGATTTTATCGAGTTCCCTGTGAAGACAGAATTCCTCAATTACCAGCTTCTTCAGCTCTTTCCATCGCATTTTCCTGATGGCCCTGGAACCCTCAGCTTGGACGATATTGTCCCACCAACATAGTGCTGAGTCAGTAAAGGAGTGAGTCGTGAACTTCACCTTCTGGTCTTCACGGCACTCGTTGATCTCCAGTACTGCTTCCATCTCCCTCACCCATCGGTGGGTGGCAACAGCATTGCCATTGCCATCGAAAGTCGGGGGCTTGCACCTCTGGAATGCCCCATAACTGCATCCCTTGGTCGTCACCCCTACTGCATCATCCTCTTCCTCGTCGGACACTACCGTCTCAGGCTCCGGTCGTTCCTCCTCTCCCTTGCTCTCCTTCCCAGTTGACCCTTTCCTGTCCTCCTTCTCCTTTCTCTCCTTGTTCCTCACAGCTTGGATAACTTCAGTCACTACAGACGGTAAGACTGTCTGCACGACCTGGTGCACCTTGTCAGCAATTGTCTCCCGAGCTGAGGCATTCAGGCTGGCATTCTTGTTTCCCTCACTCCGGTCATGAACCTCAGGGTTCTCATGGGTTGTCTCAGGAGCCTTAGCACTGCTCCTAGTTACACGTGGTCGACCTATGCCTCTAGAAGCCTTGGAAGATTTCTTCCCAGCCATTTCCTAAGCGCTATAAGATTCAAACACTAACACAGTCATTCAAGGAAACAACTCAGTTTATGTCAAGTATAGTAAGTCCCTAATTACAATGGCCAGTTGTGATTAACCACTTACTTTACTCTTCACACCCCAAGCACTTCCTATCCTGACTACATCAGCATCTAAATCTACTAAGAACACATAAGTCACTTAGCACACACACATAATACTGATTAACTTTTAAAAAAAGAAATACCTGATGGCACGTAGCTACTCGGGCTGACATCCCTCCTCCTGTCCCATTTTCAGTTTATGTTTAGGTTTCTTTTAAAAATATTTACCCATTTCACTTAAACTTTGGCTCTGATACCAACTTGCAAGGCTCCGTTCCCAGGCACCTCACAGTTGGTCATTCACAGCAGTAATTACAATAAACATTATAGGTTTACGAATTTAAGCAACAGAATTAATTTAACAAAAACCATTCATTTCATTATAAACACTGTTGCTAAGCAATGTCTTACTTGTCATTATAAACACTGTTGCTAAGCATTTCATTATAAACACCTTGGTTTAATCAGATTACAAAAGAATGGTTTGACTGCATTACAAAACAACAATGATATCTATGGAGAATGAATGTCAGTCTTACCCCGCCGAGTAGCCATCCCCATGTGCCATTCTTAGCAATGTCTTACTTGTCAACTGGAAAATACATAAAAGTCAGTGTTGCTGAGTGAGTTCTAGTTTTTATAAATAAAATACTTCTCTTTTAATTCAAAACCGTTCTTTACTTTCATATGTGATCACACATCGTACGTACACTTAGGTAATAACATCATTATCTTCATCATTGTTCATTTCATACTTTTATCATTATCTTTCCGAGTCTGTTGCGACAACAAGGCCGCTCACCTCATTGGCAATCTCAAAGATTGCATGCTAACCGAGTCTATTGCAACAACAAGGCTGCTCACCTCATTTATCGATCTAATGATTGACCCTGTGTGCATCCTTTGGGGTAGCTAACCGGCATCACAGTTGAGCTAATGACAACAAGGCCGTGCACCTCCATACATTTGCTTGCAAGACTTTCATTAATCATTTACGTTCCACTTCTCTTCATCATTAATCTTTCACTTCGTTAATGATAATACTTTAAATTACAGTCATAAACATATCACGTAAAGTTACATAATGTAAGACAAACATAATAATAATAATAACAATAATAATCGAATTAATAATAATAAGGATAATAATAACAGTGATAATAATAAAAAGATGTCATAATAACAATCAAGCATAATCATGTGTATTAAATAAACCCAAGTCAACATCGGTCCAAAACCCTAAATGCACAGTCTCCCACAAAAATTCTACATTTAATTCTAAGTGTTGGGCCCATCAACACTATTTGGGCGCATCAGCCCTGTCTGGGCGCATTTCAACTATGCAGGCGCCTCATCCAAATACTTCAAAATTTTAACACTTAGGCGCATGGGGATTCCAAGCGCATGGGCACTGTTGGGGCACATCATCTCAATACTTAGGCGTTTTTCGCAAAAACATAGGCGCATGAACTACTGTTCAGGCGCATCAACATGCACTTAGTATTTCTAAGAAATTTTCTAGGAGTAGGAGAGTACTGTTTAGGCGCGTTATCCCATACTTAGTTTTCTAAGTCATAATTTCAGGCACATGGGAGCTATTTGGGCGCATGGCCCTGCTTAAATCTTTTCTAAGGCATTAATCTAGACGCATGGGCCCTGTTTGGGCGTATGAACACCAACCTATAAGTTTCTAACATATTTTCAGTCCCAAGCTACATTTTAAACATGTTCTGAGCCTAGTTCTTACATTATACGCAACAGAAACACACAAATAACATCACCATAACATTATAATGACCCAAAACATACCCCACCCACATACACATACACATGAACATACGGGTAACATACCCACTTTTATAAAAACATACATACATGTTTTTCCAGCCTCAAAATTAGTTAAAACATGTAAAAAGGGGTTTCTAGAAACTTACCTTGGTTGTTTTCGGGTTTGATACCCTTCCTTGAACTTCCCAGGCGTTCCTAACGCCTAAAACACACACACATATACAACCCGAGCACACAATCACATTTATAAGCACATAAAAGGGTCTAGAATCGTCTAAAGCATCAGAAATTCGAGAATTCTTACCAGAAACTTCAAACTTCTTGTTTCTTCTAAAGTTCCCGAGAACTTCTGCTCTTTCTTCTTTCTCTCTCTAAATATCCAAATGAAAAAGTATTTTGCAGACTAAAATTGGTGGCCATACCACCTTTATTCACCAACTTTTATTCCTTTTTGTTCTTTTTGACACTTTTTACCCCTCAACTTTGGGTTACATTATATTTCTCCTCTTTATTCGTGTTTATTCTTTCTTTCTTGTCTGTAAAAATATCCGGGTGTTACATAGAGGCTGCGAGGCTGACTCAGGTGAAAGAAGGAGTTCATGTTAGAGTTTTTCCCCTCAACTTTGGGTTACATTATGGCTTTATTTCACATTTGCTACACTATACTTGCGTTTGCTCTTTACTTTTAAAGGTTTCAACTTTGCTACTATAATTTGCTTTTGTTGTTATCAGACCTATTATGTTGTTTTAAACTAGGGATTGTAAAGAGAATTTAGGTTCTTAGTTACTAAGTCAAATCCCTTATTTATATATCAATCTGGTTATTTTTTCCTCTAACATAACTCTATGTTTATATAACCATGGTGCTTGATCTTTTATTTAGATTATGCTAGCAATTGATGATTGATATGCCACCTATTTCTTTTCCTAATTCAAATGAGTTGTCATGGATTAGCATGGAAGGATAAGTTTAGAAATATTAAAATTCTAATAAGCTGATCATCTTTTAATTCCTTCAAATTTGAATTCATATTGCTTTATATTTTACTTAAACTTTATTCTAGCATTGATGATTCTGTTATATATTTAAAGAGGCGATGCACATATAAAATACAATTACTTTGTTCTTCATAGTTACGAAAATGAAAATCATAATTACTTTTGGTTGGTCATAATACAAAGCATTACTAGAGACCTTGAGTCTGTAACTTATAACCCAACATGATGCATGAAGATCCTCAATGTTACTAATGTGATTACTTGGTTTACTAATGTGAATACACATCCATCAGCAATTTTCATTCGTTTATTTATAAAAATATCTTCATGTAATAGTAATTAAATTGCAGGTTGGAGGTTTTTGTCTGACGTTGGAAATTTTACTATTTTCAAAGGTTGTGAAAATAGATCATGTTGCAACATGAGGCTGATAAATTTTAATTGTTAGTTTGTTTAGCTATTTAGGTATTAAAATATTTTAGAAGAACATATTTATTACGAAAGAACCCTGCATTAGAAACAAATTAGGATTGAAACATGTTACTCTGTAGTCGTTAGCTATAAATTATTTGAGTTTCTAATATGTCGTAGGTACTTCAATCGGTCATGGCATTATGCACTTGTTCATGATTGTGGAGTTACTTCTAATGTACCTCATCCATCCCATGGAGGCCTTTTCATGTGTTATCATTTAAATATTATATAATTCAATTTATTGTTTTAATGCATTTCAATCAGGTTACCTGTAGTTCATGATTTGGTTTAAAATATGTCAGGTCAATATTATTGGATCCATCAGAAAACTTACAATGTATACGAACTCAACTGGATCATCTTAGTGCGATTTTTGAAGGAAAAAAATGTAGGAATCTCATTAGTAATTCAATAAACACTTATGGTAGGGTGTATGCAATTCATTCTAGATCATCTTATTGAGAATGGGTCAAATGGGTAAATTAGGTACGAAGCAATTTGGTTAAATTGTTTTGTTAATATTGATTTGATGTGCTTTCTAAATCCACTTTGTTGGTACGCTCAAATGTTGATATTAATGTTATTGATTTATGTTAAATTACAGCAGAATGGTATGTATATTCTATATTAGCTATTAGGAGTGACTTGGAATTTTGGTAAGTATTTTCTATATCAGTTGTTACGAGTGACTTTGCATATATTTGTAATTCTAATAATAAACGTGTACAAAAGAAATTTCTAGGACTGTTTTGGTAATTCTAAAGCTCAATGTGTAGAAAACAAGTTCGTGTGACAACAAAACTCTCAAGCTTAATTATAACTTTCTGCTGAAGCATGAAATAGGTTAGCAGGGTGATGGGTCGAAAGGAAACACAAATATGGAATTTAATCAAACAGTTTAAGTAGTAAGCAATATGTGTTGAGATTCAAAGTATTTTATGCACAATTGTAACCGGAAAGCTGAGTTACGATGTAGCATATTGTCACGATCCACTCCGTGACTGTATGTACAGCTAATTTTGGTAAAATTGATAAGCACATAAATAGGCTTGGATGGTTTACTTCTACCCCCGTCCTCTATTTGATTGACTGAAATATTTTTTTCTTGTTTAATCTTTCTGCTGAACAATAATTGTGGTCAATACAGATCCAACTTCTAGAACTTAACTTCTGGAATAAAATCATTACATTTAATGATATAATTATACTCAAAGAAGACCTAGATTGTTTAAGATTTAAGCTGGGTAATGAACTAGATAGGTTTTAGTAAAGTTATACCATCAACAGCCATCAGGCATGTTTTTTAGAACCAAAGCAGAAGAATGAATTTTGTATCAAAATTTAGAAGTATTTATACCACTTAAGGCATATGTTCTTTAAAAGCGCATTGAATGAAGATAATCATAAATAGTTTGATATTGACATGGTGCAGGTAGTAGGCAAACACTTGCCTATATTGGCCAAACAACATATAGAGACTTGATCTATAAACATTCAAGTCAGGAATAGCCGGTTCTTGGCTGAGAAGCTAAAGATTGTCGTTCTTCAAGCAATCGCTCTTATAAAGAAAGCCAAAGTGGATAGTTATGTGGTATGTGTATTCAATTTCTCATGTATTTTTGTAGCTTTTCTGGATTCATTAACGTTTTATGTTAAACAATGATGTGCAGGTGGGATTTAATGAGCTTGGTGGGACTAATGAGTTTAATACATAGGAGTTCTAGGAGAGGTTAGCCAAAGCCCATGTTGTCTTTTTTGAAGGTGAATCATCTCTTAAACCATCAATGCCCCGAACATAAACGTTCGACGCAGCTCCAATTCACACGACTTAGAAAATGAGAATGACGTAATAAAATATTGCCACCACCGCATTGCGCGGGTTTCTTACTAGTTTATATATATGTATGTAAATATATATATATATATATATATATATATATATATATACATGCATATATATATGTATACATATGTATATACATACATATATATATATATACATACATATATATATATACATGTATATATATATACATACATATATACTAGTAAGGAACTCGTGCGATGCGGCGGTGACGACATCGACATATTTCACAATGCGATATTCGTTTTCTGAATACATGCGTGACTTCTATTGTATAGTTTATTTATGTCATGAGCATCACAAAACTCAATTCAATAATAGCACACGAATAATAAAATGTTTTTTTCATAAACATAGTACTTTCAAAATAAATATCTAAGCACACGAATAAAAAAATACAAGTCATAAACATAGTACGTTAGAAATAAATATCTGCATGTTAACTACTTGTGTATATATGGATGTGATCTTACCTAGAAGCATAACAATCTTTATAACTTGGCTTCTTCAATACAACAGTTTTGTCTTGCTGTGATATTAAATCCCAGCAGAGATCTTTTGCAAAATTACGCACAAAATCCCCTATTTTGAATTATCTTTGTTTCAAACAGAAGCCCGTGTATTTGCAACCGGAGAGGTCCAAACAAAGTATCCACCAGGCCTAAGAACTCGATCAACTTCTATCAAATGTATACCGTCTACCACATTTGACAAAAGATGAGGATTTATTCAGTTTAAAGGAGTTTACAGATGAAATTTAATGCAAGTGTATAATATAAGCTACAAATGTATTCTATAATAGGTTAGTCTTGGCGTATTATAAATCTAACAGTTAAAAATAATGTGTGTGTTTAATGACGAATTGCTCAATACAGTAGCACTCATATCGGATTTAACGATCAAATACTCATGCAAATCGAATTTAAAGAATGCATGGAATGTTGAATATTGTAAACTAATTAGGTCTAACCACTTCATAATTTAAACATGATTAAGATTGTGTTTAAACAAATGGGATGACATTCAGTACAGAAAGATGAATAAAGAAACTTATAATAATACAGTTAAAGCAGTTAATCTATTTACTGCTTGCTAAGTTCATGTGGATAATATAAATTGATGCACCTATTTGTCATGAAGATGGGATGAAGCAAATGGGATGACATTCAGTACAGAAAGATGAATAAAGAAAATTCCACAAGCAACTAAAACCTTGGTCATAAAGCAAGCAATGCGCTTATTTAAAGTTAGAAAGGTAATCTTATACCACTTTAGTGGAGATCAAACTAATTCTTGCATGTTGTTGAGTAAAAAGAAGAGCATAACCATGCAAATTATTAGGATTCAAACTAATAATTTGGTCGGGCCTAGATCACCAAAAAGAATGATGTTTTCCGGTGAGAGCATGGCTCCTAATGTCGATGGGTAAGGATTTAAATGTACGGATGTTGAGTTCTGATCCTAATGCACTTTATAGGGGGCTAAACCTAGATAAAGAAAAAGGTCCAGCTGTAACATATTTGCATCTGTATGGAGTAGGTTGTTAAAAACAAATAAATGAAAGAAAATATTACCTAACTTAAACTTTTAAAATATAAACTAACCCTGTGTTTTGCCATTACAGTATTCATATGACCAGATAATACAGAGTAATGTACTTTAGTGCAGTACGTGTATAGTCTATCGTAGGATGGGCACCCTGAAAAACAATAAGAAATCAGAAAAGTCATTTTATCAAATGCTACAATCACTGACTAAGAATCATCTACAAATGGTTAGTTCATAAGACATGTTATCATGTCCTTCCTATGCTTGCCTCATAGTCCAACACTTCCAACAATTCATCATGAATACATGAGTCTTACCTTTCAAGCATAGTTAACTGTTTGGTTTTCTTTCTCTGAATGAGCTTGTCAAATTAATACACAATGTGTAGATAAAGTAGTTTAACATTTGATTTTCATGAGTTGGATCCACGAGGACCGCATATATGGCGAATTTGCCACTGAACACTACTTAGGTAAAGATCTTTCAGAATTCCATATCCAGGATAGAAAAATTACCACATGACCTATTAAGTACAAATTGGTGCATATAAAAAGTTATTTGTAACAGCACTTGCCTGCATATAAAAAGTTATCTGTAACAACACTTATCTGTAACAAATTGGTGCATATTTGATGAAAATCCACTTGCCTGCCCCACTGTAATAGCAGTCTCTGCTGTTGGATCAATGGCAATATCATATATAGTTCCATGAGATGCCTTTTGCTGATGTGAATTAGAAATAGTATAATCCTTGTTGCTTTCAGAAACATCATGAAATATTAGGGACCTACATAAACAAAAGATAAAGAATATCTTTGAACACAATCAAGTGAAAGTTAGAAAAGGACTTTCTAATTTGATGCACATGATCGACCCTATGTGAAGCTAAAATGATAGTCCAGAATGACAATAACCGTGATCCCTCCATCTTAAAAGATAGGTTATATCACTGCATAATAGATACTAACCTATCAGAACCACAACTAACGATTTGGCGCCCATTTTCAGTGATCTTTACCACAGATACAACAGCAGAATGATCATCAATACTGGCAATCGGATAAAAGTTCCTGAATAGGACAACACATATAAAGAATTAGAGACAAACAATGGAACTCCAAAAATGTCTATCAAGGGTAATAGTCAAACCTCTTTACATCAAAAAGATGTATCATTTTATCACGCCCACTTGATGCTAGAAGGTAGTAGCTTTCTAAATCATCAATAGAAGAATTAAATCTCTTTTTAAAAGGCTGCCCTGAAGTATTCACTTTGTATACAGAAGGTTGAGCAACCGGAGAAAGGATCGGGCTCACACGTCCCTGCATCTCATAAACTATTAACACAATAACTACATATATATAAGTGTAACATAAAAACTAAATAGGAAATTATGTTCTTTCTTACCGAGTAAGGACTCCAATTCGGTAAAGGAACCATGCCAGATGAAAGTAATATAGGACCATAAGCACCTGGAGGGTATGAACCAGGTACTAACGGTGGCCTTGCAACCCTATAGCCAGGGGCCGATGGACCAACATATTGTTCTGGTGAAGGAGACTGCACTGTTGAATAAAATGGACGTGCAGATGCTACTGGCGGCATTAATTTGCCAGTCGGTTGAGGATGGTGGAATTTACAAGCTATACTAAATTTGCATTGCCCCATTTTCAAATAGTAGGAGCATTCTTTCTCATCCTGTTTTGATACACAAAAAGTTTGCAGCTTTGACATTGATGCACAAGAAGAAAGAATCAGTGTGTATAACAAAAGGCGGGGTAGAAATTGTTGCTGGTCGTAACGGGTATCCATAAGTATTTAGTGGCACGTTACTCAAAGATCCACCCACGTGTCTTGGATGGTGAAAATTACAGGATGCACCAAACTTACAGGTGCCTGTTCTTAAATAATACTGCACATTTACAAACATACAAACATACAAACACAACACCCCGAGCATTCAGACGATCAAAACACATTCTACACCGAAGTTCATTAAAGAGAAAATACCTGGCAAGGAGGTTCTCCTGGTCGCTCGGGGTAAGCTCCCACTCCTGCAGTTCTAGCAGGCCCTCCAGCCTAATAACCATCACAATCATCACTAACACAAACTTCAAATAGATGATTTCACCATATTGTTATCCATAAATGACTACAGTTTGTCATAGGAGTCAAATTCAATTCAGAACATACACATATCAATAACCAATTTGAAGCGCAAAATGATACAACACAGATCATAAAACCAACAATATGCAATTTCGAAGGCATTACCAAGCTACTCCGATCCGGAGGGTGGTTATATCTGCACTTGCTACCATATCCTCAAGTCCCAGTTCTCATATAATAAGCACAATCAACCATCCCAGGTCTCTCAGGATAAACCTCTCCTCCTCTAACTCCCTACAAACTCAACCGCCTAATCAATTCTACACACATTCTCCAAATCACACAACAACATAATCAATCAACCAAACAATCAAACAAACAACCACAAAAGCTCAATTGACTAAATCGTTAACCAAAAACCTTAATTCAGCAACAAAACTTAGTTAGGGTTTCAAATCAAGTATATGTGACATATGTGAGTTCATCAAATCATACATCCTTGTGCATAATTGAATTCTAGAGGTGTGACATCATAGGTGAGAATTGAATTTTGAATCGCCCGCTCATTTCGCATTGACTGTGCAAAGAACCCTTTAGGAAGAAGCCAAAACATATATTCTTTCGTGTTATGTTGGGTGCCGAGGAAGAAAAGAAGCAGTGGTGACCTTCTTCTTTCAGAAGGAAGAAAATGACGGTGTTGTGATGCTTCTTCTTCATGAAAGCCTTATCTAGGGTTGTTAGGTGATTGATGCTTCACTGACTTGTAACAAATGCAAATAATGTTGTACATCTCTTAATTTTAAGAGTTTTTGGTAAAATGATAACTTTACCCTTCCCATATCCTTATTAATATAGTATAGATACATATTTATATATATATATATGTATGTGTATATATATATGTATATATGTATGTATATATATATGTATATATGTATGTATATATATATGTATGTATATATATACATATATCGATATATATATATATATGTATATATATATACATACATACATACATACACTAGTTGGGGACCCGCGCAATGCGGCGGCAATGACAATCTATTTCATTACGTAATAATAAAACTAATTATCTAGTAAGAAACCCATCCAATAAAACGACACAATAAAGACACAAATGATAAATATAGTGGGAGATGACAACCAAAGGCGAAAGAAACATATAACAATTACATAGCTCGTAGCATTTGATAGGGGAAAAAACGGTGGTGTTCATGTGTCAAGTCGTCGTTAGCCTTTATGACTTGATGCAGATCAGACTCCATGAGTTCAAATACTACATAAATATCTTTAAAGGCGCGTCTAGACGGTGGCAACATGATCCGTTTAATTTCAACAATATCCAGATGCCTTAGAAGCCTTAACAGCTTGATTTCCTGCAAGATACGAATAGCATCAGACGCGTGTTCAAAAATGTCTGTTACTTTCTTGATCGCAACCTTTTCCCCGGTGTGTGTGTCAACAGCTGAACAAACAACATATTGCTCCACAATTAAAACATAAACACAACACATTTCTTGTAGCTGCACAATATTCAGATTCCAACATCGACCCACTTCTAATCAACACACTTCCAATCAACACACAATTATAGCAAGCTGATGTGCATCACATGTGTTTCAAAGCAAATCATTGAGCTCCAAAATTGAAACATTAACACAACACATTACTTCTTGCTGCATAATATACCTATTTCAACATCAACCCACTTCAAAACGTTAAAAGCTGCCGGAATTCAGCAAAATATGAAACTTGAATTCTTGAATACCTTAGCAGCACCGGTGCTGCTAGGAATGATGTTGAATCAAGCAGCCATTCCACCTCTCCAGTGCTTGGATGATGGTCCATCAACAGTCTTTTGTGTGGCTGAAGTATAAACAAACAATGCAACATCACAAAACTACAATATACAAAATTAAAATTCATGAAGTCGCAAGATGGACGGGTCAGTCGGGTTAATGTGTTGAAGTTCATTTTATAAATGGAACTTAAAACAGACCAGGTTAGACCAACTTTAACACCTTTTTATCTCTTTATACATTTGAATAAACTCAAAAAACATTTAACCTGTTAAAAGATCAAACATTACCCAATTTAACCCATTAATGATACATAAATGGGTCATTGGGTCAAAATACCACCTCTAACAAATAAACAATCAACAACTTTGAAAAAAATACCAGTAATGGAGTGCACGGTGGTCATAAGACCCTCAACAATACCAAACAGGTTGAAAGTCGCCCATAATGTATTTCTACTGTATTTTAAGCTTTCATCTGAAATTTCAAGTAAAATGGTCGATAATTCATACAATGGGGCACGAAAAGGTCTTTCTCGTCCTCCAAATCGAAGCTACCCTGATTCTTTCTTACCACCAAGACCCCCGCCTGGATAAATAAAAGCACATCAACATCAAATTATAGAATATCTAAGAATGATATTCAACAAGTAGAAACTTTTATGACCTAATCTTCTTGGAATCCATCCTGCCATCAGTTGCTGCCGGTTGTAATCAACTATAATTTCAGAATCGTCAATAATTGAATGGTGTGCTTTCTGCACATGAGAAAAGAGGGAGGGAAAGTTGTTTCACATCAGCATGCATACTCAAAAGCAGCAACAATAAAGTATTTCCATTCGATTACCTCATATGCTCGATGCATATC